>JAJJWW010009058.1:0-12495 GCA_023531295.1 Papaver armeniacum
GACCGGAGGACTCCTATCATTCAAGAGATAAACAGTTCACTCTCCCAAGGAAAGGTCGATTTAAAAACCTGCAAAGCTTTTTCATGCTTCATGGAGTGTTATACCACCGGAACTCGGATGGGTCTCTATCAAGATGTCTTGGAGATGAGGAAGCACAACTAAAACTCAGCCGCATTCACAATAAAATTTACGGACAAACGTTGGTAGTGACTCCTTACCGACGTCTCCAACGCCTTGGCTTCTACTAGCCAGATATGGAGACGCAATCTCGATCACTCCAAGGGTCTTGCTCAATTGTCAAACACCACCACACCAATTGGAGGTTTTTAGCGTGAGCCATCCTGGGAGCTCGAGAGAGCCATATGTCAACTACCTTCGTGACTGGAGTACTCCCGCAAGCAAGAAAGACACAATCAAAATGAAGCAACGAGCCAAGAGATTTGTATTTCATGAAGGAATCCTGTACCGAAAAAGTTTTGGGGGTGACCTGTTACGATGTCTGGCCGAAGTGGAGATCCCGATCCTGATGAAGGAAATGCATGAAGGCGAACACCAGGGAAAGAAAAAGCTAATTCTCAAGATACACGAGAAATACTACTAGCCAACCATGGAAGACGATGCCTCTGCGTTCGTTCAAAGATGCAACGAATGTCAAATTCACGAAAATCTTATTCATGCACCTTCTACTCCTTTACACTCGGTGAGTAGTCTATGGCCATTTTACAGCTGGGGACTTGACATCATTGGGAAGGTCAACCCACCATCGTCAAAATAGCACGAGTATATCATAACCGTAACGGAGTATTTTACCAAGTTGGTTGAAGTCATTCCTCTACGAGGGACTACTGGAGCAACAATCGCGGCGTTCATTAAGGAACACATCATTTTCCAGTTTGGTGTGCCTAAGCACATCATTACGGATAATGGCACTCCTTTCGCCAATAAACAGGTACGAGAGTTGATTGAAGAATATGGGATTAAGCAGGTCTTCTCCACCATCTATTACCCCCAGGGGAACGGGCAGGCTGAAAGCACCAACAAAACCTTAATTCGGATTCTCCTCCGAACAGTGCATGATCATCCCAGGACATGGCACGAACAGCTACCAATGGCATTGTGGGCGTATCGGATAACACCTAGGAGTTCTATCGGCGTTTCCCCTTACTCACTTGTCTACGGTGCGGACGCGATTCTCCCAGCAGAGATTAAAATTCCGTCAGCCAGGATTGCAGCAGCAAGTTGGGTCCACTGGAATGAAACCGAGGCATCGAGCTCCAGGATTGCAGAGTTGGACACCCTAGAATCCAGGAGAGATAAAGCAGAGGAACGTACTCAAACATACAGAAGCAGGATCTCCAGAGCGTATGACAAAGCTGTGAAACCATGAATTTTCAAAGTGGGAGATTTAGTTTTGAAGACTGCCAAGCACATTCAGCAAGACATGTCCGCATCAAAATTCTCTCCAAAATGGGAAGGTCCCTATGTGATCACCAAAGCTTACAATCTTGGATACTACAAGATTATTAAAAAGATGGAGGTAAATTGGAAGCAGTCATCAACAATAAATTAGCTCACAAAGAGGCATCTCTTGCTGATCATCATTCCATCTCATGCCGCCTCATAGCACCAAACAATCGGGCATTATCATTCTTCTACGTCTCGAGTTATTAAATTCTCCATTATTGAAAACATGTTGATATAAACTCCATTCATTTAACAAATCAACGCAATTTATTTTCCAAGACAAGGTTCAAAACCCAAAAGAAAACGATTAAAACATCATTGCTTCTTATTCAAATAAAAGGTATGGCTCAGAAAAGGCCATCCAACAAGTGTAGTTAGTTCAAAGCATCATCTTGACCTCTCCCTGATACCTTTCAAACCTACTCTTCAAGTCTCGGATTACTGCTCCACCTTCTCGGATCCATTATCGAGGCCTTCTCCTCTTCCAAAGATGGCTTTCGTAAGCGAGGACAACGTTAGCGATAATCTGGCTTCGATCAACTTTGATAACATCAAGCTGACTGCCTTGACCCTACGTTGAACTCCATAGTTCACGGTAGATATCATATATTCCCACTTCTCGATAGTTGATTGATGACATCACGTATGGATATACCTTCTGTCCTCGGCCGATCATGGGAAGAGACGATTCATCGTAGTAGCTAAGCGAACTGAGCAATGTCGCACCCATTCCCTAGTTACCTTATGACCGTACTTTCTCCATATTTTTGTGTACAAAGGGTGAACTCCTTCCTTACTGAAAACCGCCAACAACATTAACTAGAAGATAAACATCTCATATGTATATGAAGCGCCAAGCCTGCGTTAAAGTACTCATAAGAAGAATGCCCAAATCGGCGTCTTCGGATCGTAGCGTGCATATGATCTTGAAGGAGAAGGGTGCTAAATCATCATCATCGACCATTGTTACACACGTCCAGGAGAAACCTCTACAAAAAAACAAAAAAATACAAACATCGAGAAGGTTGTATGCGCATGATCATAGCGGAGCGATTCGTATTCGCAATGAAGAATACTCGGTATGATCTTCTTGACTCGGGAGGATTGGCGGGAGAATCGTCAGGCTCGAAATCACATTAGCTCTACGAAAAAGAAAAAGGATGATTATACGTAAAGGAAAAGGAAGAATTGACACTTCAAAATTGCAAAGTAATTTTTATCATACCACTGAGATACAAAGCGGCTTGCGTTTGTGGGAAGAATCTGCGCGGAGTTGAAGAAGATGATCCACCTCTATACGACATGATGACAGTTTCAGCGGGAAAATCTTTATCTCTCATCACGATAAAGGTGTTCTAGCTCCCCGGTATATATACATAGCGAAACCCTTGATAGGTGTAGAATACCGTATTTAATATCAAATATTTATGCTTTCTTTGCGAGTTTCTTGTAAATTGCCCATCTTATGTGTGCTTTTGAGTTTATTAGGTGCAATGGAGTCATTTTGGAGCAAAAAAAGACCCAGTGGAACTCGTTCAAATCAAATTTCTACTTTTCATTGTAGAGGACGAGAAGATGAAGACGATGGGCGAAAGAATGGAGTCGTTACGGGATTCGTATGAAAGTTATGGGCGAAAACAAGAACTCATAAGCAAAAGGGCAAGAGTGTCATTTTCACGGGCATGTGCTATCTGGGCCCAGTCAAGTGTTAAGGCTAACTCTATTTGAAGAAACACTATCAGTCGATCCGGGTTAAGGGGGCTACCTTTAGGTGGCTATACCCAAGTACGATTGGGTGCAAATAGTTTATTCCACTCGATTAGGTCGAGAAAGCCATTTCCCGATTATTTCTCTTCTTATCTCTGCTACAAATCAGTGTAGGAGAAACCCGGAGTTCATGAAGGACAAATTGTGAAGATAGGATACCATTTGTGTGATGTGAATCGGATTAGTGAAGAGAAGTCTTTGAGCTCTTCGTGATGCCACGAGAGAAGAGAGTGAAGGAGATGAAGATGGGAGTCTTTGTGGAGAGATTAGGAAAAGGATTTGAAGAACTAGATGCTCTTTGTCTTTGTGGTTTAGAGAAGAATTGGAAGATAAGGAAGTTGGGTTTGATTTAAATTTGTATTTGTGGTATTGACCTAAAATTGGAAGGCACTATGTAGTTGATTTGAAAGGGAAGACTCTTTAGTGAATCTCGGATATAGAATTAAGTGGAGAAGAGTGATTGGTAATGGTGGTGGCTGGGTCTCGGGAAAGGTTATTCTGGAGTTGGAATTAGGCGGAAGCGATCTTTGGGTGTCTTATTGTGTATCTGAGGCTGGTGATTAGTCAGTGGTCTTTGGCACAGGATTAGGTTCTGGTAGTTTTGCTACTAATAGCCGGGCTGTAGTAGTGCGAATGGAGCAACAAGAAGATGATGCTGATGATCTTTGCAATGATGGAGTTAACGAGGCTGCAAGATGGTATGAAACATCTTTGTAAAGAGTGTGAGTTATGAATTAGTTTGAGAGAACATGGAAGAAATATTGAGAGCCTTTGGTAGGTCAGCAGTGCATAAGGGATAGCCAGGCTAAGTGAGTTTCTTGTGATGCTATGAAGACATGGAGTTGTTTTAGTTTAGTATTTTGTATAAAGTAGAAGCTGAGTAGATAAAGCTACTGGATTTTTGATGGGTTATACGAATGGAGAAGAGTGCAGTGGCATTGAGGCGGATTGATCTAAAGGTTAAATTGAAATTGCGGGTGAGTAGAATAATGAGGAAGTTACAATTTCTTGAGCTCTGAAAGAAGCAAAGTGGAAGCCGGAATGAATTGTAGTCATTCTGGCGAGGGCAGAAAATTTGTTGTATACAAATGAAAATCGATGATGGTTTTGGAGATGATTTATGAAAGTTTGTTGCCATGTGCTTTGATGGGTGAGAAATCAGTTGTGTGATTCAAGGAGGTGGCGAAATTGTGATGGTTTTGGTATAGTCGAGAAAGCCGGATGTGTGTGAGTGTATGATGAGGGTGGCATAAGGGAGATGCAGCAATGGTGGTGATGTTGTAGCTGTAATCTGGAGGTTTTGCTGCTGTGAGAGTAAGCTGGTTGTGCAAGGTGGTGATTTTACTGAGTTTGGGTTCTGATGCTTTGGTTGAGAAGAAGCGAGTTGCATTTGGAGTGAAGAGTCTGGTGGTGAGTGCAATGAGCTACGAGTGCGAGAGAGTGGAATGCTCTGGTTGAGGCTGCAGATGGCTTTGAGCTGAGATTGCAGAGGCGAGCGGTGATGCGATTAAGAGCTAAAGGTCTCGGGTGTAAGACTTCTTCTTCTGTGGAGCAGTAATGGAGTCGAGGAGCGAGTTGGTGGTAGTCACGAGTGGAGCTACAGGCAGAGCTGAGAATGGTGGTGGTCTGAGGTGTCAAAGCTGCTGTTACTCTATGAAGAATGAGCTACAGAATTTGCTGTGAATGGCTTGAGATGGTACTAGTGAGGGCTGGATGAGTGATGCACAATGATGATGCAGCAGTGTGCAATGGCATGTGGCTAAGCCCACCAAAATTCGACTACCGGTGACATGTTTAGTGAAACTCATAAATATACGACCTGCGTCCAGCTCAGTGACCGGCTTAACTTTCGGTATGACTAGCCAAGTTTGACCTAAGCGATTTGACACGTCCGACTTGACGATTGAAACCCGTTGACCCGGTGGCGGTTTGACTTCTTAGGTCCACACAAGAATAATTTTCGGCGACTTTTAAAGTGGGATTCCGACCACAATCCCAGTTTTCGGCGATTTTTGGGACATAATTTTTACACGGGTTTCTCTCTCTCGTGGGCGGGTGAATTTCCACTAATGGACTTTGAAGACAAAACCTAATTTTGGAAGGTATCCTTTATGGAAATTGAGGAATATCTAGAGAGGATATCTTTATCTTTGTGAGGATTATCTTATTATCTCTTCTTGTTTCTAGGGTTTAGAACATGAAACTTCTTTTTCTTCTTGTGATGAACTCCTTGAATGAGTACCTAATTATCTTTGGTTATGGAATAGTTGGATTTCACAAAGCATGATTCTTTGATTCAATATATTAGTTTTGTCTCATATTTATAGTTTGCAATTCTCGAAAATATTGTTTTATGATTGATTGTTTGTTTTGTCCAAGTTGCAAATTGGTAGAACTTCTAATCACATCTATTGCTATTTTAGGTTTATTATCAAAAGTGATATTCCTTGGATACAAGTAGCATAATATGATTATAGTTTGTAGTGATATATTCTTATGATCATATGTAGAATCGTAACCTTTGTTAAATTGAATTGATGCGCTTTCGCGTTCAATTGCTTTGATTGGCCTGATTTCATAGAACTTAATGCATCTAGGGGAATTAAACTTGATTAGTGCTTTTACACGTTAGGTTTTGTTCCTTTAGGTAGAATTCATATTCGCATCTTTTAATGTGTTTGTTGATGACATGAGGAGATTTACGGGATATTCTTGCGATCAAGGTATTCTAGGGTCTTTGATAAAAAGTTGAGATTAAAATCAATTCTAGTTATTGTGAAAAGCATGTTAGTGAATGAAGATGAAATCCTTTAACCAATATCTTTTCTATCTTATTTGTTTACTTATTTGTTTCTTTGTTTTTATTTTATTTTAGTTTATAAAATCACAAAACTCTGGGGTGTTTTATATAGGAAACCATAATAATTTGACAACCTAGACCTCTCTGTGGGATCGATCCTTTCTTGCCCTTGCTATATTTATATTTTGAGTAGTAAGAAAGTGTAATTATATTTGTGTAAACTTACATTAGCGTCAAATTTGGGCGATGCCATTGCTAGGGAGGCTTGGGTTGTCAATTGTTTTTGGTTTCTTATTTTTGTATTTAGTTTTTTGTTTTTGTTTTATTTTTATTTTTCTTATTTTCTGGGTTCTAACCTTGGTTTGAGAATCTTATTTAGGTGCTTGTTTCTCATGGAAGGAGCATATTGGAGCAATGGATATGATTTTCAACCTCCTCAACACTATGAAAATTACCCACCATCTATGGGGATGCAATCAAAACCAATTTATTGGCTATGATGCATATCCTAGAGAACCTTATGGTGATTTTCATACATACCAACAACAACCTTATAGTGGGTATGTAAGTCAAGCACCTAGGTGGGATAATTCTACATCTAATTGGCTTTATTCGAGTTGTATGCAGATTTTGAATGGATTACAAGACATGCAACAAAGGCTAGACCAACTTGACTAGTGATAGAGAGAACGTCGCACTGAAAACAACTTTTGGAATATTTCTTCTTACCACTCGGATCGTAGTTATGATCATTTACCCATTCAAGGGGAAGAGTCATGGGAAAGAGAACATATTGTAGTCAATGGTGGTAAGCGTGTGAACGTCGAAACTTCTTGCAGAAATTATACAAGTTGGAAGATGATGGAGCCTCGGAAGAGCTAGTCGATGAAATTAGTAGGACCATTCATATGGAACTTAAACGACGTCGTGATAAGGGTTGGGGAAACCGACAGCGATTCTTATTATGGTGAGTCTGAAGATGAAGACGAAGATGAATGTGTTAAAAAGGACCAACCTTTGGAGATATTGGATGACGTTAGTGTAGTTGACTCAATCCTTGATCTTTATAATGATCAAGAACCTATTCAAAAGGTACATGAGTATGATGAAACTAGTGTTTTACAAGATTTTGCAACATGGTTTGAGTTTAATGAAGAGGAATATGTTGAGAATGAGACCGTTATGACCAATATTGTGGAAGACCCAATTGAACTTGTGCATGATTGTAATGATGACGTTTATGTCGAGACTATGGTTCTGGCGAAGTAACTAATAAGAATGGTTGCAAGGTTTGATAGAGGACCATGATATAAAAGAGGTGAATAATTCACTTGAGTTTTTCAAGGATGAAGAGGATTCAAGTAATACAAGAGATTGTGCAAGGTTTATCTAATCCTTTGCCTATTACTTCTTCTCCTTTACCTCTTATTGGTTTGAATTTATGTGCTTCGAGAATATTGTTGAATGACTTTGTTTCCTCGTTTTCCGCCATTAGAGACACTTGATTCTCATACTATGCAGGTTATGGAACAAGGAACCGTGGATGTACCCGACTCATATATTCTTTATACGCTTCCATGTGTGGACAAGAATAAGTGTGGGGGAAGCTTTTATCGGTTCATAGCTTCACTTTTGCTTTATGTTACTAATTTTTGTGTGAAGCTAGTGTTTGCAAAACAGGTTCTATGGGTGGATCCCCAACTTTTCAGATTGTTGGTGTATGGGGAATGAATCTTACAAGAATATAAGTCGGGCCGTCGATTATAAAACAAGCGCTAAGTGGGAGGCAACCCACCGGTTTGTATCTCTTATCCTTTTGCATTTTATTTTTTTGTTTCGTTTATTTATTTTTTACTGTTTTCATATCATATTTGCATCCCCATGTTTAATTTCATTGAGTCCGTAATCTATCTTAGAAGAGAATTATGACGAATACCTTTTCATCAGAAAATTTCAGACTGCGCGTAGTTCAGTCCAGAGACCATAACTGTCAGACCGTTTATCGAAACACTGTGAAATTTTGATACTGTGTAGAAAACACGTAGGTGAACAACTTTTTGTGAAATGGAGTTTTTCCAAATTCCTTACCAATTTGCACAGTTTTTGCGTTTTATCTGCTGTTGCGTCAGAATTCAGAACTTTCGGTTTTACACATTGAGGACAATGTGAAGTTTAAGTGTGGGGAGCATTTATATGTTTGTATAGTTTGTTTTTGACACCATTAGTGGATGGAACCATTTTGAATGCAGGAGTTGAGGAACCAATTAACTAAAAGGGAAGAAGATAGCTCGAGAAATCACAAATTAACATGATAGTTGTTACCATATCTAGGAATATCACCATATCAAATTCTATTTTTATTTTTCCATATTTATCTATTGTTCTCTAAGTGCTTTGGTGGGTCACTAAAAATCGACGTGTTATTACTGCTAGGATGAAATAGAGTGGTTGAGTTACATAGAAAAAAAAAAAAAAAAAAAAAAATGAAAAAATATATGAAAAGAAAAAAAAAGGACCGATCAATTAGACCAAACGGAATAAAAGACACTTGGGAATAGCGGTATGTGTGAAACGTAGTCCCTGTCTCCGTCGCCTAAACAAAGCGTGGAATGCGGATCCAAGGCAACTATCATGTACTTGCTGACAAGAAGCATGCGCTTGGATCAAAAGATCTAATCATGCCGTCTAAAAAAAAAAAAAAAAGAAATTGGATCCAGTTTGATCAATCTTAAAAAAAAAAAAAAAAAAAAAAAAATAAATTATTATTGTGTTGAATAAAGTCACTTTTGGTTCCCTTGTATATGCCAATTGATTTGATGTAGCATTCAGCACTAAGCAGCTCAATCCAATAGGATTAGGTTCATCTTAGCAGTGACCTTCAAGATGATATGGGAAACATCGAACACTTGAGAATATTCGCCAACATCTACATCTTTATCCATCTTCTTAATCTTTTCATTGTGATTGTGGTTTGTTAGTTTAAGTATTGTGGCTTGTTCGACTATCTAATTAGAGTTTATTTACTAATAATTGAATTGAATTTGCAAGGTACCTCCTCTGTAGTCATTTTGGATTCGTTCATTGATTTGTCACAAATAAACGGAGTTTGAAATATAGGTTTTGTAGGTATACCTCTTGTAAACCTTCACGAGACTATAATCGTCCACTAGGGACACCTAGGGGTTTAAAGGCATTATTTATGCACAAAATTAACCGTAGCCTCGACGACACGGAGTTGTTGTATTTTATTGTTTTTGTTTGATTTGCTCGAGGACTAGCAAAGTCTAAGTGTGGGGGAATCTGATAGGTGTAGAATAAGTATTTAATATCAAGTATTTATGCTTTCTTTGCGAGTTTTCTTGTAAATTATGTATCTTATGTGTGCTTTTGAGTTTATTAGGTGCAATGGAGTCATTTGGAGCAAAAGACCAGTGGAACTCGTTCAAATACAAGATTTCTACTTTTCATTGTGTAGAGGGCGAAGAAGATGAAAGACGATGGCGAAAAGAGGCCGGAGTCATTCGGAGTTCGTATATGAAGAAGTTATGGGCAAAACAAGAACTCATAAGCAATAGGGCAAGAGTGTCATTTCAAGGGCATGTGCTATGTTTCAGATCAAGTGTTAGACTAACTCTATTTGAATGGCTTGAGATGGTACTAGTGAGGCTCAGATGGCTTGAGATGGTACTAGTGAGGGTTGGATGAGTGATGCACAATGATGATGCACGTGGTGTCTCGATGGCATGTGGCTAAAGCCAGCCAAGTGTCGACTACCGGTGACATGAATTTGACTAAATACGAAGTAACCATGACAAATCATGACTCCAGCTGACCAATAACTCGGTATGACAACCCGGTTCATTCAGCAATTATTAAATACTGACTGTTCCGACCAGATTGACCCGGTGGTCGGTTTGACTTTGCCGGTCACACGAGATAATTTTCCGGCGACTTTTCCAGCGGGATTCCGACCACAATCCCAGTTTTCCAGTGAGCGATTTTGGGACATAATTTTTACACGGGTTTCTCTCCATGGTGGGCGGGTGAATTT
Organism: Papaver armeniacum; assembly: GCA_023531295.1. Taxonomy (NCBI): domain Eukaryota; kingdom Viridiplantae; phylum Streptophyta; class Magnoliopsida; order Ranunculales; family Papaveraceae; genus Papaver; species Papaver armeniacum. Next base: position 10,083 of record JAJJWW010009058.1, read on the forward strand.
CCAACTAATGGACTTTGAAGACAAAACCTAATTTTGGAAGGAGTATCCTTTATGGAAATTGAGGAATATATAAAAGAGAGGACTTCTATCTTTGTGAGGATTATCTTATTATCTCTACTTGTTTTCTAGGGTTTAGAACATGAAACTTCTCTTTCTTCTTGTGATGAACTCCTTGAATATGAGTACCTAATTATCTTTTGGTTATGGAATAGTTGGATTTCACAAAGCATGATTCTTTGATTCAATATATTAGTTTTGTCTCATATTTATCGTTTGCAATTCTCTGAAAATATTGTTTTATGATTGATTGATTGTTTTGTCAAGTTGCAAATTGGTAGAACTTCTAATCACATCTATTGCTAGTTTAGGGTTTATTATACGCAAAAGTGATATTCCTTGGATACAAGTAGCATAATATGATTATAGTTTGTAGTGATATATTCTTATGATCATATGTGAATCGTAACCTTTGTTAAATTGAATTAGTGCGCTTTCCACGTTCAATTGCTTTGATTGGCCTTGATTTCATAGAACTTAACGCATCTAGGGAATTAAACTTGATTAGTGCTTTTACACGTTAGGTTGTTCCTTTAGGTAGAATTCATATTCGCATCTTTTAATGTGTTTGTTGATGACATGAGGAGATTTGCGGGATATTCTTGCGATCAAGGTATTCTAGGGTCTTTGATAAAAGTTGAGATTAAAAATCAATTCTAGTTATTGTGAAAAGCATGTTAGTGAATGAAAACGAAATCCTTAACCAATATCTTTTCTATCTTATTTGTTTGCTTATTTGTTTCTTTGTTTTTATTTTATTTTAGTTTATAAAAATCACAAAACTACCGGTGTTTTATATAGGAAACCATAATAATTTGACAACCTAGACCTCTCTGTGGGATCGATCCTTTCTTGCCCTTGCTATATTTATATTTTGAGTAGTAAGAAAGTGTAATTATATTTGTGTCGCTTACGACAGCGATCAACCCTAAAATGATATCGAATAGTTGTAACGAGGTTCATCCGATAAACGAGGATTCAACGCCAACCAAGTCATGCTCCTTTTGAAACCCTAATTAAGAGCCAGGTTGGGATCGTTGAATGGTCAAAGAAAGCTCTGAACCCTAGTCAGCGAGGCCGTTGTTTCAAATTCAAGCGGCGGCCACTTCCCTGCTACAATGATAGGAGATCAACACAGAGCACCAACTGCAGCAGATGAGCGAATAATAAAGAGGAAGGACGACCCCCCCCCCTTTTATACACGCGAACATGAAGTCCTTTGTACCATACACAGAGAAGGGAAGCTACCCGTGAGACGTTGCATCAATGTTTTCTGGTAATCCTTCCATACCTTGTCTTTTGATTTGTTCTTATCTGTCACCATCTATTGCTTACCCCGCAACAATGTCATTGTTACGTGCTAGCTGGGGACTTAATGTTGATGGTGGTTTTTAGTTCAGGGTCAAAATTGTAAAACCCTGTATTCAATGCGCTTTCATCCTACAAAGGAACAAAAACCATTTGAAAGAGATGAGTATTCTTTGCTTATATATGTATCGAGTAATTCGATGTATTTATGAAATTTATCAGAATGGTGCATCAATCTCAGATATCCTATGAATTTCAACATATTGCATTAGTTATTAATGCATTGCTCACCCGGTATTCTCCTATGATATGTTCTCAGCCGAACTCTCATTATTGACATGACATGACGATGGATTGTTCACTCTCAGCAGAGTAGCATGAATCTCCCGAAGTGCCAGTACTGAGATCTGCATGTAAATACCCCACGGGCTATATCACTCTCTGACAAAGAGAATCTCATATCCACGCACGCTTTTGAGTCACCTCAATCGCGTTTGAATTCCCTGAAGGAAAATCTAGACTGATTATATCAGTCTCAAAAACGATCACGGCCACACAATTTGGCCGCATAATTCAACAAACCTAGATCACTCCTGGCAGAACTAGGTAATTACTATATTGATCGATCAGTGGTCCCACCAACGTTCCAACCAGGTCGAACCATGCCTAAGTACCTCTCAACGTTGTCAAACGCAAACCCTAAGTAGGGTGGTCGCGTTGTTTGGAAGAAGCTCGAACGAACTAGGTCTGTTCAAAACGGTCTTAGAAGCATCACGAACGTCCGGCTTTGCCGCACTGGTTGGATGACTTGGATCCTCATACTGAACAGCTAAAGAAGCGCAAGCATGATCATCACTGGGCCCACTAGTGCCCTAGTCGATCGACACTGTTCGCAACAAGACCGAGAGAGCATTAAATCGTTTGCTCAAAGTAGCGTGAACACGTTTGTTTTAAGAAACCCTAAAATCACTTTGCGGCATTGAACAACCGCCACAAATAAATCACGGCTGTCCATTCTCGCTAGGCCTAGTTGGAATGACATAAATCC
>JAJJWW010009059.1:0-32161 GCA_023531295.1 Papaver armeniacum
ATCATTCATGAATTATAAAGATTTTTCCATAGCATATAAGAATCTTCAAAGTTCAAACATTTAGATTACACATGATATCTCAGGTACATCTAGATTACATCATACAAATGGAGAAAGAAACAACGGAAGTACCCGATTTAGTTATTTAACTAGCAGATTCAGCTCTTGTGAATATATTTGATTAAAAACTAAAAAGATGTATATACCGAGATCTAAAGAGGAACTGATCAAAAGCCCCAAAACAAAAAGGAGCAGTGGATGAGAAGAAAATTACCATTTTGAGAAGAAAAATCATAATGCGGATAGCTTCTGCCAAGATTTTGTTCCGGTCCATGAGAATCATAGATAGACAGGCGAGGGGAGGCATGGTTTGGATGTCTTGCAAAAAGATTGTAGCTTTTATTTATAAGGGTTTGAGATATGCCTTTCAGGTTATGGTCAACTTATTAACCTTGATTTCACTTGATCTAACGGATGTAACATATTCAATGATTGGTCCACATTGTTTAGGTCAATATGATGGGGATTTTTTTTTTTTTTTTTTTGTGGTATTATTATTAGCGCTGCACATGGGCGGGTATGGGCGGGATAAGCTCAAACCAACCTCGCACTTCCACAGTCGCGGGGTTTTTTCATAACCAACCCGTACCACAAACAATGTGGAAGTTTTGCTACCCACCCGCCGCGGAAGTGGGTTTGGGTTTAAACCCGCTTTAAACCCGCAATAATTAGATATAATCCAAAAATGGGAAGTGTCTATGGAAGAAGAACATGATGCTTTGGAATTGAATGGAACTTGGGGAAAGGTGCCACAGAACCTCATATGAATGTATTAGGTTGTAAATGGGTGTATAAAGTCAAACAAAAGTCCGATGGTACTATAGATAGACTCAAGTCACGGTTAGTTGCTAAGGGTTATAACCAACAAGATGGGAGTGGATTTTAATGAAACATTTAGTCCGGCCTTGCAAAAGTGTACCCTTTGTTGGAGTTGTTCTTTGTATGGCTTTGAATCATAATTGGCAAGTAAGACAATTGGATGTTAGTAATGCTTTTACATGGATTTCTTAATGAAGATGTTTATATGATCCACCCACTGGATTTGTATATCCAGATATTCGAAAGTATGTTTGTCATCTTAAGAAGAGTTTGTATGGGTCAAAAGAAGCACCTGTGAGCTTGGTTTCATAGATTTAGCACTTTTTTATTGTCATCTGGATTTAAGAAATCAATCTCTGATAATTCTATGTTTGTCTTTCATAATACCAAGGACATAGTTATATTATTACTCTATGTTGATGATATTCTTTTAACCTTGAAGAGCTGTCGCAGCAACAGATATGATATTTCTTCAAAATGTTCATAGAAACCAAACCTCCATTGATGATTGCTTCTTATACGGCATCAATAGAAACAACAAATTATTATTTTCATAATGAATTGTCCTCTCAATGTTTACATGTTTGTTAACTTGCTATTTGTATTTAGTCTTTGGCGACTTGCTATATGTATTTAGTCTTAAACAAGTGATTTTGAAGAATTTTATTTAATAAATCTAGAATATGTTTTTTTCTTGTAAATTTATGTTGTGATGAAAATCTAGATCTAGTGTGTACCTGGTTTTCATTCATTATAGTTGATCTTAGAAGATTAAATCTCAGCTTGTAAGCTATACTATGATCTATCAAAGAAATGTTTGAAGTGTAAAATCTAATATTAAAGACTATTTTTCTTAATTTTGTTACTTCATGAAGATCAATTTTGTGATCTTACATTATTAGATGTCAAAATTATCCTACCAATGTTTGTGGGTGTACCTTCCTTCCAAAATCTGCAATGGTTGATGGATAGACATACTTCATTTTATATGGTAGTTTCGTTGGATATTTTCAAGGTTTTCACGCAGATTTTCGGTAATTGACCTTAATGGTCAGGTCATTGGGGTATAGGCCACGCCCTGCGATTCCGAGGCAGCGTCTCGTGGGAAATTTTTTTCGTTTTTATTTTAGAAAACCTAGAAGTTTCCATTCGATTTCAATTCAAATTTGAACGGGATGCGTCTTTTTCCTATGAGTCACCATTAATGGTGTTTTGGAAGTCCGTTGGTAATGAAACGACATTACCAAGTGCATGATTATCACTATAAGTAGCGAAGATGTTCTCCCATTCCAACACATCAAAAAGCAATCCGTTTTCTTCTTCTCTAATAGCATCATCGTAATCTTATACAATGTGATTCTTGGTCCTGCTCAAGGAAGTACAATACTTGAATTCGATTACGGTGTTAGGGCCTAAATTGAACTCAAGGCATAATTCGTGAGACCCGTTGTACTCGCCAAGTTAATTGAGAAAGGTCGAATTATTGTCTAAAAGAATCGAAAAGAGCCTTGAAGTCGGTGCACCATTGTTTGGTTTCTGTTTTCTCTATTCATCCTCTTGTAATTAACCCAATTTTCCAACAAATTAGCAGAGTGTCATTGTTATCTTCAGTGTACACCACAAAACTTGCCTCTATGTAATTGATTCACCTCAAAACCAAAACAGAACAACAATTGCACATCAATAGCGGTTTTAGTTTCTGGCTATTTTTGAGCCTTTATGGTTGATAATTCTTATTAGATAGTTGTTTTGAATTGATTAAGTTATTGGGCTACTGAGATTTTCTTTTCATGTTTAGCGCCGTTGCATTCTCACATAAGCGGTTGTCTATGTAATAGGAGTACGAGTATATGTGTTAGACACAGCAACCTCGAATTCATATTCAAAGTGATGCAGTCCTAGAACAAAATTTGTGGGGAATGGGTTCGAGATGCTCTGAGTATATATATCACGTATCTCATGGATTCGCCCAATTAACCAACAACAGTTCACCATCCACCAGGGTATCTGGGCCTATTGGTTCATGGAGTTAAATAATTTAGCACGTATAAATCACCATGTGTGGCACATCATAATCACAGCCGTTCATGACAGTTATCTTTACTCACATATGGAGACAGTCCCAAGTAACGATTAGCCGTTGGATCAAATAGATAGGGGTCACTTTTAAACCCTAAAATAGGTGAGCAAATCTTTTGATATTTAAATAGAGCTCTTCTTCTTGTTGCTGGTTGAATTGAAACTGCAGTGGCTGCGAGAACCCAAACTATATCTCTTTTCATTATCTTCAAAAACTCAAACTCTAAAGACGTCAACAGCAAAAACAGATGTTTCTTAGGATGTTCATCGAAACAATTGATTGTTCATCTAGAACAACAGAATGGCATAATGATTTCTCCTCTCAATCAAATGATTTTTCCTCTTCTTCGGATCGGTGTACTTTGTTGAGTTTATTCCCGATGTAATGAATATAATAGTAGTTGATTAGAGATCTTTGTTTAAGAGTTTTTGCATTCTGATTTTGTTTTAGACTTTCCCTGATTTGTTCACTTTTAAGTTAACTTATGTCTGTTCGTTCTCATTGAGGAGAAACATAGATCTTCTTTATATCAACTAGTTACATGAAATGTTATTATTTCAAATATTTCTTAGATTGTTTATCCCCATTGATTTTATATGTTCATTCAAAGCTAACATATAATTTTACAATTCTTGAACTACAACCAAACCTGAAATCGAAACACCGAAAATAGGTACATAAAACAAAACAAAAATACCTTGTATCCTTTCTCAAAAAATACAATAAAAATATTTCATGGTTAGCTTGTATCCTTTCTCAAAAAATACAATAAAAAAATATTTCATGGTTGGCGCTAAATTACCACCCTTGTAAGTAGGCCATGGGGCAATTTTAGTGAAATCCCAAAACAATTGATTTATTAATTTTATATTTATACCCTTTCTCCCTAGATAGTAACTTAACATTGAATTAAATTACCTAATCTTCAACTGCTTGAAAAATCCAATGCTTGTAAATTATGTTTGGTTTTTATACTCGATTTGAAGAACTTTTTTTCTTCTTATTATGGTGATGTTTTTTTATCTATTGCCTAATTAATAGCTTTTTTCCGATATATGAGCATTTTCTTATAAAAATAAGTTTACGAAGGTTTCTCCTCCAGTGTGCCTTGATGCACAACAAACAAATGAAAATCATATTTTAACCTCCTGATGATGTGAAATGAAGAGATTAGTTAAAATTAAAGTAGGCGATGGGATCAACATACAATAAGAGACATATGCATGCAAATTAAAGGGTCTGAGACCCATTAGTTTAACCAACAGTGTTTATAAAGCTATCTCAAAAGTCCTTGCCGAGAGATTAAAGGTATTACTCCCTAAACATATCTCTAATCACCAATCGGATTTTGTAAAAGGTAGGCAGATTCTTGATAGCAACTTAGTAGCCAATGAGTGTCCCGATTCTAGACTAAAGCAAGGAACCCCTGGGATTATATGCAAAATAGATTTAGAAAAGGCTTTTGACAATGTCAAATGGTCCTTTTTTCTTGATGTTCTTAAAAATATGGGGTTTGGGGAATTATGGCAAAAATGGATTCTTGGTTGCATTTCAAAAGTCTCTTTTCGATTCTTATAAATGGTTTCGCTGGAAAATTTACTTGAGAAAGGTCTGCGCCAAGGAGATCCGCTTTCTCCTTTTTTGTTCCTTCTTGTCTGTAAGTTCTAACTATGCTTTTGATAAAGACGAAGGTGCTGGGCCTTTGGGAGGGTTTCTTTGGCCTCGATTCGTATTTTCAGTCTTCGAGTTAGTCACCCGGCAGTTTTGCAGATGACACCTTGGTCTTCATGGACGCTAATGCTACACAAGTAAGAAACCTCAAATATATACTTTTATGGTTCCAAATTGCCTCTGGTCTTAAAACCATGGGGTTGGAAATGTCGACGAGTTAGAAGAGTTAATAAATATTAGGTCGTTTCTTGTGATATTTTCCTCACTAGCTACCTAGGCATGCCTCTAGGTGAGAAAACTAACTCGCCTCCAAATGGGATAAGATTCGGGAAATTTTCAAATCTAGACTTGCTTCATGGAAAAGAAATACGTTGTCCAAAGGGGGTAAGCTAACCCTAATAAAAGTGTGCTTTGAGTATTTCATTTATTACTTCTCTTTATTTATGGATCCCGCTCATGTTAGTAAAGCTATCGAGAAAACTATTAGGAATTTCCTATGGGACGAATCATTGATATAAAGAAATTTCACTGGGTCAGATGGAGGAATGTGTGCAAACCGATTAAAATTGGGGGTTTAGGCATTAGGAATCTTAAAATTATGAATAGAGCCCTTCTTCAAAAGTGGCAGTGGAGGTTGGGAAAAGAACCTAAGGCTCTTTGGTCAATGTTGTTAAAGACAAATATGGCATTATTGGGTTTGGATGCAGACAAAGCAACCAAGGACAAACATGGCATGAGTTTGTGGAGGAATATTTACTCGATCTCTGATGACTTCTTCAAGCAAAGTGTCAATTCAAAATTGGTAAGGGAACAAAATAAGGCTTTGGGAGGATAAATGGCACCTTTAATGGGTCTTTATGTGATCTCATTTCCAAGACTATATCAACTGACCTCGAATAAACAAGTTTCTATTTTAGATGCTCAGCAAGTTGTGGATGATGTAATGTTCTGGAATCTAGGCTTACTTCATAGAAGACGCTTATATAATCCCGAAATCGAAGAATTGGTTACCTTGATGACCATGTTGAGACTATAATTCTTGACCCTACGAAGGAGGATGAACTTATCTCGGGGCTTGGAGATAGGAGGGGCATTTTCTCGGTCAAAGCAGCTACGAGAAGGCCTCTTTCCCACAATAATTCTCAGAAGTACTTTTCCTAAGTCTAAAGTTTGGTCTAGAGCTTGGCCACAAAAAGTAGGATTCTTTCTTTGGCAGGCTTCCCGGAATAGACGCCCACCATGAGTAATCTTCATAAGAGGAATTTCAGCTTAACCAACTGTTTTGTGCAAACTATGTAATTGTTGTGATGAATCTGGATCATATTTCCCTTCACATCCAGACTTTGTGGTGTTAAGAGTTTGAAGCATTTCCCAGATGGAGCCAAGAGACAGCTTTACTTTCCCAACCAATATTTTAAATGTCCTCAAAAGTCGAATTGTGACAACCTACCCGAAATGGGTAAGCAATCATGGCGTAGACTCCCAACAGCCTATTCTTTGGAGCGTGTGGAAGGGGAGAAATGCTCTTGTCTTTTCTAACAAGGAGTTCAAGATTCAGGACATCATTAGGGATATAAAAATGAAGCTTTCCATTGGCAAAAGGTTCCGCCCGCTTCAAAGGCATAGATACTTCCTTAGTAATCTCGGGTTGGAGCCAATTCTTTGTAAATCCTCACTAGTGTTGTATTTTTCTTTGGGTTGTTGTAGCCTCATTTTTTGTGTGTGGTCCGGGGTTTTTCCCTTCCAGTTGGTTTCGGGTTGTTGGTTGTATTCTTTTTTCCTCTTCTCAATAAGAATAGTAAATTTTTGTATTCTTTACGTAACGAGTACAAATAAGAATAGTAAATTTTTGTTTTAAGAAAAAAATCTCATTACTTTCAAATTTAGTATTGTTGGATGAGTAAAATTCAAGCATGTGCATTGCACATGTGTCCTTACTAGTAAATAGAGTGGCTTCAACTCTTTTTGCTAGCAAAACTAAACGGCGGCGGAGAGAACAGAACCCTAATCCTCTGTTTCTTCTTCTCCAATCCAAAAAAAGCAGTATCAAAAGTAGTGGATCTTTATTGTATGATCAGCAATACAAAACCAAAACCATGTGTGATTGTTCAACGGCATCAACAATAACAAGCACAATGATTTCTCCTCTCAATAATTTATTTTGGAATCTGTTTGAAAATGAATGATCCTTCCAAATCTTTGATTAGAGAAACCACTGCTATAATTCAGACAATATCTTTCTATAAAATGTTTAACTAGTTCATCGTTTGTCCATTAAGTTATTATATGTGAATGTAATAAAGCTGATTGGCGGCTAACTGTAAATCTGATTCTAGTCCTATTTTTTTGATTGTGATGATAAATTTTCTTAATTAATGCCATCGAATTTAGCAACTTCCTTCGATTATTCATTCCCTTGAAGAGTAAAAGCTTCCGGCATCTGATTTCCCGGATGAGCAAGATTTCTGATTATTGGATAGGCTCGGGGTCACTTGTCCTATCATCAGAGACTCCTATGTTAATGAGGTATAACTAGCAACCATTGTGATCCCTGAGGGTCCTTATTGGAGAATAGGCTCGGGGTCACTTGTCCATCATCAGAGACTCCTATGTTAAGTGATTTTTTTGATGACAGACAAGCTAGTTTGTCCATCTACTTGCTAATTTTCCAATGTCCATATGAACTGGCTTACGGACAGTAGCTCTTCATTGCTAGCTAACTCAATTTAGTGTAAATAAGGTTCAGTGTAAACAAGGTGTTAGAATTACTATAGGTTACAATTTGAATAATCCGACGGTCAAAATATTAGAATAAGGGCACTCAATAGGGTTCTGGATTGGAGGATCACTATATAAACTTAGCTTTTACCTATAGAGTGTCTCTATCTCACTTCGGCGGAGAGAAACCTTGTATTCGTTTTCCTCTTGAAGCCTCTAATCCTAAAGAGCTGCATCAACTGATCTGTTCTTTCATGTTCATAGAAACCATGGTTGATTGTTCGTTCTACCACAGGAACAACAACATAATGTCATAATGACTTTTCCTCTCTATCTTTGCATATGAGTTAATTTTGAATTCAAATTCGTTCTTAATAGCTTTGTGTTTGAAGCAATTGTCACAGCACAGAAAGAATAAATGGTGTATTTTGTTTAGTTTAATCCAGATGCAGTGTAAATAACCAAAGGGTGATTTTGAGAATTTTTATTTAACAAATCTAGAAAATGTTTTCTTCTTCTCTTGTAAATTTATGTTCTGATCCCACAAAATTGGATTTGAGTCTGAAAGTATTTGCTTTAATCCATTCATTCATTATTGTTCAATCTCTCTTTATCTTTGTTTGTTTTAGGAGATTTGAGTCTGAAAGTTCAACTATTTTATGAGCACGATCCATCAAAGAAATTGTTGAAGTGTAAAATCTAATATTAGAGAAATGCTACTTTTCTCAATTTTGTAAAATCTATCAAATATTTGTTTGGAATTCTATCATATTTTGTCAATTAGAGCTTCAAGATCGATATTTGTCATGTTTATATTATTAGATGTCAAAAATATGCTACCAATGTCTATTGGGTATACCTTCCAGTTCCAGATCTATTTGGTCCTCGCAGTATTGGGAAATTTGGACGAGACAAGATCAATGCAGTTAGCTTGAGGGTATGACATTCCTGATAGGCAGTTGTTTTGAATTGATTGAGTTCTGTTGCTTTCAACAATGGTGGAAGAATGGCTATGACTTATCTATCCAATAGAATCAAATGTATGAGTTTTTTGTGTTAGGAAGATTATCACATGAATCTTCCATCTATCCAAGCAAATATCTTTGAAGCAGGCACATGAAGCGTGCAAAATGTTTGTAATTATGAAGCAAATTTTATCTAAATGCAAAGCTAATTGTTGGCCAGTTATCTGGTATGAATGTAACCTAGCATGAGCAGCAGATGAGTGCAACAAATTTAACACAGCTATTATTTAGCTAGTTATAACTTAAACCGCAACAAATTTTCACTGCACTTAGAGCCATTGTCAGCCGTCATTCTTGATTCTTCCGGCATATAGTTTACCGGGTGAGATATTGCACCTCTACTATTATAGCCTCACTTGGACATCTCTAACTCAGTCAGCTCTTTGACAAAGCTATTCAACTGAATCCGATCCAACCCTTCAAAAGCATACCAAGCGTATCCATCCGTTGGATCAAACAATCAGGCAGTCACCTTTTAACCCTAATCTAAATAAACAAGTCTGGGAGCTTTAAATAGAGAGGTCTTCCTCTTGTTGGTAGGAATGAACTACGGCGGCAGAGAAAACTTCTCTTTTGTTTCTTCAAAAATCCCAAACCCAACTATAAAATTACAACCGTGTCTTTCTTAGAATGTTGACCCTTGAAATAAAACCACCATGGCTGATTATACCTCTCAAACCTATACAACATAATGATTTCTCCTCTCAATCAAACAACTTTTGTTGTCTTTTTTCATTGTTTGGAAGAGTCTTTGGTATTTCTTTTAGGTTCAATAGATTGTTGGAGTTGTTTCTGTCATTTGATTCTCTGTTGTTCTTGAGAATAAAGTTGAGGACAGAAAATCTTGATCTTTTAAGTAGTTAGTTCAAAGCATGAAGCGTGATATAAAGATTATTTTTCTTTAAGTTTGGTTGATTCATTTCCTGTAAAATATTTTGTGGTCTGCTGAATAAATGTCAGTGTTTGTTGAAATGGTTGTGGTCTGCCCTGAGTAAATAAATAAACAACTTCTAATAATATTGGAAGTTAACAAACGATTTTCATCTTTATGGTGCTTGCAATGCTAATCATCATAACGAGACCTTAACATTGTTCCCTATAGCATTCGAGCAGGATTCTAAATCTAAAGACAAAGAAAAGTACTATTTTAGGTTCCAGGAATTTCATTATCTACGAGTGCTACTAGTACCAATGCAAATGCAGACAAGACGAGAATGGTCGATAATCGTGGCACCTAAGAGCAACTGCAATCATACGACTAAAACCAAAGACCAAAAACTAAAAAAAACTAAAAAAATTGGTTTACTAAGTGTCGGACTTCGGGGCAAGACTAAAACCAAAAAAATTTCATTAAAGACCATTTTTTATTTATTTATTATTTATTTATTTTTAATCGGGCGTAACTTTAAAGTTATTTCACCATCATTAAATAAACTTCCGCCCCACCATCAGGGCGCAACTATAAATTACGCCCGTTCAAACGCAACTTTAAATTACGCCAACTAAAACCTAACTAAAGACCAAATATGGTTTGGTTTTTGGTTTTAGTCTGGTATTTGATCTTTACTCCTTCTCCACTGCGTCTGGTTTTTGGACCAAAATTTTAGTTTTGGTCTCCCGCTGTGGATGCACTAAGTTCGCACATCACTTTTTTTCTAATACTTTACCATTTGTTTTCTATAGTTTTCCTCACAAAGAATTTGTCAACGTAGGAAAAAATAACGAAAACTTAAGTGATAAATTTACACTTAGAACCAAATACTCGTACAAATTTCAATTTTACTATTATTGTTTGCAACCACATGATGTTGAAATGACATGATACCCATTTTTTTTTTTTTTTTTTTGGTAGTACCCTCTGTTTACCACTGGCGTCAAAAACATAACGGCCGGCAAGATGCTAGACTCGTCCGCTTGGATCGCGGCTGTCTCCTACGCTGAGTACCTTTCCCCGTGGTAGACACTAGACAAATAGGCTAATTTGCTGACGCCCTTTCATTGCTAACCCATTTTAGTGTAACCGTGGTGTCAGAATACACGGTGTAAGACTTGAAGGGTAAAGGCACTCATTAGGGTTCCGGGGGATTACTATATAAACGTAGTTACCTCTACCCATAAGGTAATCTCTATCAATCTCACTACGGCGGAGAGAAACTTTAGATTCTTTTTCTTCTTCAATCCTCTAACCCTAGAGCTGCAACAACGAAAACAGATATGTTCTTTCTTCAGAAAAATGATCATGGAAATAAAACCACCATGGCCGGCATCATCAACAAACAGAAACTATTTATTATCATAATGACTTTTCCTCTCAATCATTCGATTTAGATGGCAGTAGAATAGGCTTTGGAAAGTCTATCTTCTTGTATAGGTACTTCATCGGGTCGGCATCGCATTTTCTCTTTAATGTAGTGAAGAAAATCTAGAGATCTTCATCTGATAGTACTTGATTTATGAAACGATTACACTTTTTTCCGTTTATTTTAATTCATTTTGATGATTTATTTCTTCTGATAGTTGTACTTGTTCTCTTGTAAAATCTTCTGCAGATTAACTAGTATATGAATGTTATAACTTATAAATTTGGTCCGGATTCAGATACGGAATCAGCCGATTTCTAAAATCTAACAACAACTGGATCTGTTCCTGTTCTCCTCTCAATCAAACAATTTCTTTTTGCAGAAAGGTGATCTTCTGTGAAGAATCGGAACTATGAAGATAGAGTGTTTGCTGTGAAGAATTGTTGTATTTTTTTTTTTTTTTTGAGTTTATTCCACCTGTAGTGAAAATAATAGTAGTTGACTATAGATTTTTGTTGAAGAATTGATTAGACTTGTTTTTTTTCTCATTTTGATTTTCTGATTTATTTACTTGAGAAAAATGTTGAAGAGAAAATGCAGATCTTCTTTACATCAACTAATTATATAGAATAGTTGACAAAGAAAAACAAAGAAAATACTTGACAACATTTATTATTCTCTAAACGTGTACGTTCCAGATGTATCTGATCTACATCTAGAGAGAGGCAGAGAGAGAGAGGAAGGGGAGGATTGAACAGCATAGAAATTGTTTGGGAATCTGGTGCTGAAGAAATAAACAACCATATAGAACTGCATAATGATTTCTCCTCTAAGAACAATGTTATCAACACTATTTGATGGGTTCTCTCATTATAAGAATCGTAGCATAAAATATTCACACCTCAGCTTTTTCTTCTCTATGTTATTCAAGATAGATTCAAAAACTTCTGATGTGTTCACTATTCTAATTTTTTTTTTTTTTTGTTCTTATATTTATGGCACTGCAGATAATTTTAAACAGAAATTTGATCAAACTTTTAATTAACAATTCCAATTTGTGCATTTTTATTCTGTATTAACCCTTTGGTTTCAGAAATTTAATGAATATCTGGCAATTTTATTAATGTGATTAAATTTTCTTCAAGGAATTTGATGTTTGATAATAAAATTGAAGTGATTCAGTAGTTTTCTATCAGTAAGTCTGGTTTGTATCCAACAAGCAATATGGTGGAACATAAAATTATGATTTCTTAATATTTTATGTCAATTGATCTAAACATATATCTCCGTGCATGTCAACACATCTTAGCAATTGATAATTTGCACATATAGTATCACTTGTTTATGGAACCACTGTGTCTGTGAGAAACTGATTGTTTCATGGAATACCACTTTGAAGTAATAAATTCTTCAATTCGGGTCTAAGGTTAAATAATTGGCCTCAGGGTACTGTAATTAAACCTCTAGGTAGTTATGGAGTATCCATGCATATGAGGTGATTCAGTTCAGTAATAGCTTTAGGCCAAATAATCACGTACGCCACCTATCAAAGTTTCGTAAGCTTCCCATCTTCATCAAATAATTTTGCATCTCTGTATTTATTTGTATACCAATTATACTGCAGACATGTTTCTTGTGAAAACATGAGCTAAATAAAAATGCCATCAAGGATATTTCCGGATTTCTTCTTTGACAGCATGATGAAGGCACCCATACTCATTATGAAATAAAAATTCCGACCACCCACTTCTTAATTCGTAAAGTGTTCTCACTCTTCATTTTAAGATAGTGGAAATTTCGGAGGAACCCAAGTTTGGTTCCTCTCTCTTTCAGAAACCCATCATTAAGATGATATATATTTGTAGCCCAAAATATGTTAAGATTAGTAGTCTCAGATTAGATCTATAATTCCATATTTTCAGACGAACTTAATTAACCTTCATTAGTTAATGATTATTAACAAAATTATTTTTAAAAAGAAAAACGTTAATTGGATGGTCAATTAGTGGACGGTTTTTACGGTCAGTTAATTAACAAAATTTCGTTAATTGACTCAATTATGTAACGGAAGATTCTCTCATATGGTAACCTAATATATTTAGGATTTTGTAATTTTAGGATCCTAATTAAGGGGATAGTATATATGTGAACATAATTTGGACGTGGTTTATCTTCCCTAATTTTTCAAGCTTTTCTTTGTATACATACATAGCTGATTTTTTTGTTCTCATTAAATCATCATATAGTTTCCGTTTTCTATTCCTTTCTTTCTCTAGATCAAATAAAACAAAATCAACTATTTCATATGAAGTTGCATTTTTATCGAGCTAATCATTAGATTTGTGTTCTTATCCAACGTCGATTAAATACTCTGTGTAAAAAATGTATAACCCATATCATTCAAACAACCTACTTGTTTCATGCATAGTTGCATCTATGCCGGTAGGCCACCATAAGTTACAGCTTGAAAAGAAGCTACTTCAATTGAAGATAATTTGATTTTTCCTACGGAAACTAGGTGATATTTGGAATTCTCACATGATATAAATGTGTGAAAGTTTGATCTTTCACATTAAAAATGGATGATAATTTCATTTTCCACTTGGGAATTAGGTGATAGTTGGAATTTTCATAAGAAATCTAGTGATCTTCTTTAATTATTGATCGATTATTGAACAGTGAAAAGTATAATTTTCCTTTATCTACTTCACTGATAATTGGAGTTTTCACTAAAAAGTGAAAACTAGAATTTTCTTAAACCTAATTTGATAACGCGAGAGTTTTACTTGTGATAATTTTAATCTTCACGAACATGAGTGTGGTGTTGCCGTAATGCTATTGCAAACGCGGTTGTTGTCCCCTCCTATGACATAAATTAACAATCAAAACTTCCACGATGCTCTCAATCTCCGAGTGTGTGGCATTTGTTTCCTAAAGTATGAACACCAAACCGGATTTAGCACAAACCCCTAAGAAAGTACGAACAACCTTCTCATTAAAAATCTTACATTACCCGTCGAGAATGCTGAGCAGCGGTAGAAAACCAAATAACTAAGTTAATCATGAGATTGGTCATGAAGAGATCCATGGAACAAACCGAGTCTTCCAAAACTTATACTAAGATGCAAAACTTGTATGTTCTACATGCCGAACTTGTCTATCAAACTGCAAGAGCTCATCTCTTTTCTTGGGATCTTTTGTTTCTTTAGAATGTAATTTTTATTATCTTCTCGTGCTTCTTACTCCTTCTAAAATGTATCTCTGTACTTAATTTCTTCTCCTCTAAAATATCTTCTTTCTTAAAAGAAAAAATGGTAGCTGCAAGTTTCCTGGGTGCAGATCGTCTGTACCCAAATTTCCATGTGCCCTATGTGCCTGCCAATTAAAGG
Source organism: Papaver armeniacum (assembly GCA_023531295.1). Classification (NCBI taxonomy): domain Eukaryota; kingdom Viridiplantae; phylum Streptophyta; class Magnoliopsida; order Ranunculales; family Papaveraceae; genus Papaver; species Papaver armeniacum. The sequence continues at coordinate 14,063 of JAJJWW010009059.1, forward strand.
GAGACACGTGTTCTTGACAGTTGCATGAATTAAGGCTCCGAATATTAACTTAAATACATGATCTTCCAAATTAACTTGAATACTACGTGTTTCAAAATTATTATCATCTCTTCCTATTTCCTTCTCAACAGTCAACTGTATTGCATTTTTAATGATCATTTAGAATTTTGAAATTGCAATTTGCTTTCATTTAATAGTAGACGGGAATAAATCATTCTTCTTCGTTGAATTATAATTTTGAAGCATAAATCATTGATCATTCTTTTCTATTAAATTAAAGATACTCATTGTCATTTGATCATAATTCATCGACACGATCTGCACTAACTAATTATTGAATCAAAATGTAAATTTTTTCTAAGTTCTTCACAGAATCAATGATCTAAGTTCCTCAAATTTGCATCATAAAACCAGATTAATCATTTAAGATCACCATGGTCAATTTGAAATTGTAGTGAGTGAGCTTAGCATTAAGGAATATCAGTGAAGGAATCGATCAATGAATCTTTGAGTCTCGATCAAACAAATCTCTGCAGTCAGTATTTTGTTAATTGATATAGGTGGTAGAGATGATTAAGGAAGAATTTAACATTACCTTGTTTTTCTCTGTAAAATCATCTAATTTAGCGGCATAGAATATACCCAATATCTCATAGTTTGGTAGTCAAAAAATATAAACACGTGTAAATTACTCACTGGTGGGTACAGAGGGCACAGAGATTTTCTGGCACAGAGGATCTCGAGGCAAGTTTCCTTGGCAAACTGCATTATCTGGAACTTCATCATCTGGCTTATGCATTTAACTGTCTTGACTGTTGACATTTATTAATTATGATGCAAATCAATTTCATGCAAAGAGTAAGACCATATTTTATGGAGTAGTTAGTAACTGCATTTTCATTGTAGAGTTTATTAAACTTCTTTAGGATGTTTCTGCTGTTGGAATCAATGCTCTATCCATGCAAATAGCTGACAATAGTCTTTGAAGCATATAAAGTGTAATATTAGATATTTTTCTATAAATCCGTAGAACAGATAATGGTGTTGCAAACATTGTCAATCAAACATTTTTGAAAGATGATTCATAAAGAATATATTTTCTTACAATGAAATTATTGATTACAATACTATAAAAAATGACTCAGCTCCAAGCTCGATCACACATGAACTTAGCACACACACTCTAAACAATAATAAAAACATCCCCGTATACAACCATCAACGTCATCATCTAAACAAGCTAGCCATTAGCTATTGCAGTGATGATCATTCACTTGAGCTGGTTTTTGTACTATCTGTTTGTGTTTGTATATTGCTCTCCTTGTACGTTCCGTAGAAGTAAGAAAGGAAGCCCCAAACACTCATAGCCAAAGCCATTCCTTTCTCACCTGTAAACTTCTCATGGAAAACAATCACAGCCGCGATTTCAGTGAGAGGAAGTAACACTGCGCTAACAACTCCAGCAAAGATAGATGTTGAATAGAATATAATCCCCAATGTTCCAATATATGAAATTTGCCATACAACGGCACTTGAGACCAAAACTAAGTAGTACTCCGTCTTGCCTAATCCAAATTCATCTGCTTCTCTCTGCATTGCCTGGAAATCCTTGTTTACAGACATTCCTATGATACTGAAAACCGTAGCTGAAAGCGCCATGAGAAATTGATATTGCAACACTATAGGATATGTCATTACTTGGTTGGCTTTAGTGTAAGCAACTTCTATACAAGGTAAAGCTAATCCCCTGAAGCAGCAGCACCAATACTCAAAACGAAACCTAGTAAGTATTGCAAACTAGTGACACCTCAGGACGATCACCGTTTTGCCTGACACCAAGTAAGACTGAACCCAGTGTCATTATTACAATAGCATTGATCGAAAAAGGACTAAATTTTTGTCGAACCAGTATTAAGGCAAAAAGGGCTGTGAAAATAAGGTTTGTCGAGAGTAGAATCGACAGAAGTTGAAACGGGAAGGAACGATAAACCGTAAGAATACATGAAGTTGCTAACTCCTAGTAGTATACCTATAAAGATACTAGAAAGTAAGAGTTTGGGAGAGGCAAAGAAATTAGTTTGTGGTACTCCCTTATCACGTTTAGCATACAGGATAGTGAGTGGCAAGAGAAGTATCGGAAATCCAGCTGTTTGTAATGCACTTGATAACCATTTACGACTACCACCATGTAAGAAGTAAACCCGAAGTAATAGAGGTCCACCAATGAAAACCCACTGCTGCGAAAAAATGCAGTACAACACGAGAAGTCCCCATTTTTCCATGAGAGATTGCTTATTCATCTTCAAATCTCCATCATCATCACCATGAATATCATCAGAGAGTTTAATGTGTTTGGAAGGTGTACTAGGTTTGATGTTGGGGCTTAAGACTCCTTCCTCCATCATTTCAATATGCAATGCCGACATCTTTTCTTTGGAAGTAAGATAACCGATTTCAGATACGATTGAGATGGAAACAAACAAGGTTTAAGAGTGAGAGATGAGATATAGTAGCTAGATATGTGGTGTTTATATAGAGCAGAATGTTTTGGACTGTCATTTTGTGCAGTATTTGACTTGTTATATAGAGCAGAATGGGAAATTTTGGACGTGTTTCACGTTACAATGTGATTAATTATTTAATCGAGAAATAACAATGTGACTAGCGTGAAAGGAGAACTTAAGCCAATTTTCTCACCTGCTTTCTACATTCATATTTAGTTGTCCTAATTTCATGGAAATAAGTAGAGTAATATGACTATTTTTATGGAGTTGTTAATAGTGCTTGCTTTACGCACCTTGCATGATTTTGATTGTGGGGTGTGGAAATATCATCCATATATGTACACATTTACAACTAGACATGACGAGATGTTCATACTCTAAACACGAGATACATGATTATTTACATGCCATGATGACCGGTTATTTTATTTTTTTTAATAGAATTGGAGCATTTATTCAAAAGGCAAACAAAAAGAATGAGGGGACTAGGCCAAAACCTCAACGACAGGAAAAGAGAAGATAAAATAAAAGAAAAAGAACATGATACAAATTATCTAAAACGATAACCTGACAGACTTGATCTGTCACTACCCACAGATGATCGAATAAAATGCGATAGATATGATGACCGGTTCATCAATAGATATGATGACCGGTTCATATGACCGGTTCATCAATACAAATTACCCACGATAACCTGACAGACTTGGTCTGTCATTACCCTCTCTATAGATATGATGACCGGTTCATCAATCATTTATTTCCAGATGCGTTGATATTTCCTTTTTCCGTTCTAGTTTATCGACATGGGAAGGGACGAACCGTTAAATTTGGATAGAGTCAATGAACGCCGTTAACAAGCTGTAAAAATAAACGTCGTTAACTAAAACTTCAAAATTTTCCAACCTTTATCTAATCGGAAAATGGGTCATTTGTCCAAATATTTTTAAAACATGGTTCAAATGGACGAGTAAAATTAGTATGGGTGAAATGGACACTAAAAAAATAGCAAGGATGAAACTGGATTCATCCTGGTTTAAACTTAAAAAAATAATAAGGATGAAACTGGATGCATCGTGATGTAAATTAAAAATAAGAAAAAGTATTTGAAAATGGGCAGCATGAAACTGTTTACATCCTGGCTAGTTTTACATATTTGTCCATTTAAACAGTATCAAAATCTAAATGTCCTTTTCACCCAAGAATTGTTGATTTTGGTCTTTGAACCAATTTTGTTTTATCTAATGATATCAGGTACGATTTAGGTGACGATGACATGCAGATTTTCATTACTACAAAATATTGGGAGGAGGATGAATGGACGAATTGACGGAGAATGTCTCTTGAGAGAAAGAAGTTTGTGGAAGTAGGTATGGAAATTACCTACTAATTCATTTTTTCTTTCTTTTTCATATTTTTAAAGATATCTTCAAAAACAACAATTATGTGCAACAAAACGAAATAATATCATTCACAAGTGCGGTCTTGCCGTGTTGCTATTGCAAACGCGGTCATTGGCCCCTCCTACATATAAATTAACAATAAAATCTTGCAGCACGATGCTCTCAACTTCCGAGTATGTGGCGTTTGTTTCCCAAGTATGAACCCCAAACCGGGTTCAGTACAACCCCAGACAAGAAAGTCGTTAAAAGTTAAAAGATCCTACGTTACGTTCGAGCATGCTGAGCGGTGGTAGAAAACTAAAGATCAAAATTATATATTGATCATGAAGAGATCCATAAATGGAACAAATTGAATCTTCCAACACTTGGAAAATATTGTAGAGCAGCACTAATCACTGTTCAGGTGGGCCGAATTTTATGGTCACGATAATATGAACAGATAAGGTGATCATGGACTGTGTGAGATGACCGGTCTACGCTCACAATGGCTGCAACTCTTGGTTCTGAGAAGTTGGGACTGATATTTTGGTTTTAGTTTTCTACGCAAAATCCAAAAGATTTAGAGGCACAATGAGATGACCGGTCTACGCTCACAGAAAGAGGACAGCTACGTATGTGGTTCCAACGGAATCATTCTACAAATGGCATATTATTTCAAATCTTTTGACTCTATGTTGACCACCGGAGACTTCTGTTAGCTAGGTGAAAGTTAAGAGCAAGTGAAAATTGAAAGTAATCCGGTAAATCAAATGTCGAAATGTTCTATCTCTCTGGGGAAGAACCGGATAGAGTATTTTTTTATCACATGGAACATTAAATTTATTTAGGTGATCAGTTCAGTTATTATAATGTGCATGGGAAAACCTTATATATTATAGACCAACGATGGTCATGAGAGAAAGAACCATTATGTGATAAGACAAAATCATACAGTACAAAACCTAAAGATGATTTAGTTTTTGATTATGCCGATGAACAATAAGACATTGTTTTGTTTTGTTAACATTGATGCAAAAATCTGATCTTGTTGGTTTGTTGTGAAGGGGTCTGATGAAGAAAAAAAAGGAGAACGAGAGAAAAATCTAAAAATAATTTTGTTACTAGGTTTTTTACTGCTGAAAGAAATACCGAAACTTAGTCGGTGAACAATCATCCATGATTTTTGCTGCTGAAAAAAAAATGAGAACTGGGTTTTCTCCGTCGCTATGTTTCAAAGACTAACCTACAGAGACCATTCTATTTAAAGGTCAAAAATCTGTCCTTTCAGTTTAGGGTCAAAATATGATAATTGACAGTCACATTTTAAACCTAACCTAAACCGGTAGATCTTCAAACCTTTAGTAAAGGGGCTCGGTTTGCTGGTTGGAATAATGAGCTATAGCGGAGAGAACACTAGCTCGTTCTCTCTTTCTTTTACTTAGAATGCTTATGGAAACAATCCATGGTTGATTGTTCTATGGCATCAGAAAGAACAATCTTTCGATGTACATGGTTGGAAAACAAAATATTTTCCTAGACCAAATACTACTGTGGGCGGCGTTTGTTTAGCTGAAGAAGAAGAATTCTAATTAGGGTTGAGGGTTGCCTCCGCATAGACCAGAAAGAAGAGCTCTCTATTTAAGGCTCATATTTTAGGGTTTGTAGGGTAAGAATGCGATTGTTTGATCCAACGGCTGTAGCTGGCCAAGGTAGTTGTGACGTACGGTTGTGATTGTGCTTTGAAACAAGCGGATTGAGGCGACTCCCTTGGCTACTATGGCTAATAGCGGCGGGCATATTTGCCAAAAATTATAGACATATGCCGATGCTTTGGTTCACGGCTTGCAAGCTCTTATGGTTTGTTTCAGTTGCTCAAATTTAGCAGGACCGTAAGGTGGAATGATTATTAGAAGTTTAACCATTGCCCAACAAACAGCCTTTCTTATTTATATTATCTTTGTCTTTTTCAAACAAAAAAAAAAAAACCATTGCCAAACTGACCTTATAAATGGAATTATTATTGGACATTGTGAAATAACATATCGGTTAATTAATATCTCATTTAATTAATAAATTTTGATGGTCCCGGCGGCATTAATTAATTGCCAAACAAACTAGCTTTTTTTTTTTTGACGCGGTTAGCTTTTGCAAGTTGTAAAAATTGTGGGTTGGGATTATTTTATGGAGAAAGTTGCTCTTTTTCGGCATTCATGATGAGGAGATTCCCTTTATTTGACTCTCCAAGTCTCAACGAAATGCACTTCACTGGCGGGACTAGGAACTCATAAAGGGCGGGCTAGGCTATGTTATACCGGGCTTAAGCATAAAATTAGGCCATAATTTTTGAGCCCAGTTAAATTAGGTAGTAAGAAACAAACCTTCTATATTAGCACAAATTAGGTACAATAGTGAGAAACAATTGCTTTGATAATGACGATTGTGAAGGCTATGGAGATAAGTTCATGGATGGACACCGAAGAAAGGAAACTAATTGCTAATTTTCTATTTTTTGTACATTGGATATTAGTCCACATGAGCTAACTCTACATGACACAATCTCACCGATTATGTTATTTGGCATAACTCTAGTAGGAGGGTTCCTATCCCGTAAAAATAATAGGTTTTAGAAATTTATCGACGTCTAATTTATAAAAATCCAGTATATATTTTGAAAAATATTAAGATTTTAAAAAAATTGATCATTTTTTAAAACAATAGTCTATGAATACGTACGTTTTTAGTGGCTTTTTTAATCCGTTATATTTAATATATACATCTGTACCCTTTATTTTTATTAAAATTACATGATATAATAGAGCTTAGTAATTAAAATGAGGATAACTTATTAATTTAGGGGATCCCTACCAAAAGTACTTATATTCTTTATAACAGGGGTTAATTTGCGTTACCTCCCCTGGACAAGATCATAATTAGCGTTACCTCCCCTACAGAAATTAAATTAGTGAAACCTCCCCTCGTTACATTTTCCATCCAAAGTTCTGTTATCCCGAGTCGGCATTTTGTACACGTGGACCAGATTTTTACACGTGATTTTGACTTTTCGAATACCTCCTGGCCAAGATCATAATTAGCATTACCTCCCCTACCAGGTTTTTACACGTGGAAAAAGCGGGTCCACGTGTACAAAGTCGTGATGGGATAACTTGACTTTGGACGGAAAATGTAACGGGGAGGTTTCACTAATTTAAATTCTGTAGGGGAGGTAACGTTAATTATGATCTTGGCCAGGGGAGGTAACGCAAATTATCCCTTATAACAGTATAAGATAAGATAAGTTGGACTAACAAGAGATTAGATTAATATGTAATACCTATTGAGTTTGTTTTGGAAAAAATTGACAAAACCAAGTGATAAGAAAAAGTTCAACCAAAATGAATCCCAATTATATAAACACGCAAATAAAAAAATTTGATAAGCGTGCAAATAATTAGAATATACAAATTTTTGTCTGAAAATTAAAGTCACGGCGTAGTGTAACTAAGAGAACCTGGCGAGATTGGGGTATACTCAAACTAATTGGGGTATACCCAATAAGACAAAATTTGGTCATTATGAAGTAAAACCAAGCCACCCCTTAACCTTATTTTTTCTAAATGGCTAATATGCCCTTGGTTAATTAATATTAAAATTCTGATTAGGTTAATTAATTGAGTTTAGATTAAAATTTTCAAATTATGAATTCGGTAGATTAACCTTTTGATCCGTCTTATGAGTTCGATTTCGATCCAAAAATTTTGTTTTGAAAATATGAAAGGTCGGCAGGTCGTGTTTGAATAAAGTCTGGCTATAATATAGCGGCATGGTATTTGTTTGAATAAAATCTTGAGCCAATTTTAGCGGCATGGTCCTTGGATGAATAAAATGCAGCCGTTTGTGGCGGAAGGGTCTTTGAATGAAGATTATGCCGACATTCTTATGACAAGCGCTTGAGCGTATGTGTAGCCGGCATGTTAAGGATTTATAACCGCACGACATTTACATATGCCAAACGAGAAAATAGAATATCGGAAGATCTAATTCACTTTATTCATGCAATTTTGGTTACTACATTGATTGAAATGGAGGGTTTACATAGAGGTCTACCCACAAAACCTATACAAAAACTTCTAAAGCCATCAATCTTGCTCATCCGAAGACGATACGACATCCAAGTACTCCGGGTTATCCTCAGGGATTCTTTGCGCCAAGAAGTGATAGCTTGCATCGAACGCGAATGCTTCCCCTTTTCCTCCAAGTAGCGCTTTCACGAATTCATGCTACAAAAACACAAAAACAAACTTACATATGTTAGTGGTGTTTCATTGGAAGATAAAACAACATGGGTTGCGTAAAAAAATCACAAAATTGCTTACAAATTGTGCAATGGACAAGGTGAAGGGGCGAGTGTTAAAAATCCGAGGTTGGAGAGCCAAAAAAGCAAGTATCGCGTTTTCGATGACTAGGTGCCTTTCGTGGACTTGTTGAATACTTCTTCCATTAGGATTACCAAACTCGCCGCAAAATTTGTTGTGTACCCTAGCCCAAAGGTCGTGGAATCCTCCCTTCTGAGGATTGACGTCTAAGTCGATTTTCCGCATACCATGCTTTGGTGATTGCCAAATCTTCATTTGAATCAAATGAAGTCATTGTTTTTTAGCTATTGGGTGAGTTTGATGGATTGTATGATGATATGAGCTTTGGAGAGTATATGAAACTATTTGTATGTTGTTTTGTAGAGAGAATTAGTGTATTTATATGATGGTGTCCAAATTTGGCCGTTATAGTGCCCAAGTACAAGTCAATCAATGAAATTGTACTTGCCAAAAATTTGAATTTTGAATTACGGGCGCGATTATTTTTCTAAGTATGCCGGCTATGACACGGTCGGAATTGTATAAATTTAAAACCATGCAGGCGTTATGATGGTTTTGGCATCGAGAAATCATTTTCTTCTGTCAATACGCCGGCAATATATTTTGAAATTTTACTGCCGGCTATGACACGGTCGGAATTGTATAAATTTAAAACCATGCCGGCGTTATGATGGTTTTGGCATCAGTAAATCATTTTCTTCTGTCAATACGCCGGCAATATATTTTGGAAATTTTCTTCACGGCTATGATATGGTCGGAAGGGTATAAATTTAAAACCAAGCCAGGCGTTATGATGGTTTTGGCATCGGGAGAAGGTATTTTCTGTAACAAAATGCCGGCGTATTCGAAAACATAATACACTGCTAAAGCTATATATTCGCCGGCTTGGTAATGATCCGACTCACTTGCCGACCTCCCGGTATGCAAGCATTTTCCGCACAGTGGCCGTGATCGACACTTAAAACCTTGCCGGCCTCTGGTATGGTCGGCATGGTGAATAAAAAAGAACCTTGCCGGCTATTTGTCTTGAAACTTTAAGTAGCTATATAAAACTTTCATTCAACAATTAGAAATCAAACACTTGTTGTCCAAAATAAGAAAACATGTCCCATAAACCTTAAAAACCATTTGTTCAACCATTAACCTTTACATTTGTCCAACCCAACATAAAGAAATAAACTAGAGCGCATTCATTCACCACGAGCACGACCACGACCCGACCTCGGCCCCGTTTAGGAACACCAGCACTACTACTACCTTCACCACCACGACCACTACGAGCCCTCTTTTGTCGGCATTCATCTTGGCTTGTGCTTCCCCTCCGGCCTTTTCTTCCCTTCTTACTTGAGCCTCGGCTTGCTTGAACATTTCATGGGCATCCTCATTGTCAATATTGCTAGCATAGTGAATGTACTTGGTTTGCTCTTCAATCGACAAAGGCTCTCCTCTTTCTCTCGCGCAACACAACAACTTCACAAAGGTCTTCAAATGCCCCTTCTATTTTCGGTTAAACAACAAACAATTAATAGAATTATTCGATAATGTAATCTTAAAACAGTAAGAGCTACTCCAAAATACTTACAAGAAAGTTAGGAACTGTTGTTGAGTCATTCGATGCCATCTTCCTCTTACGAGCCAATTGTTCACCAGTCATTTCCCTAATCACAGTAGGACGAGCCCAACCCAAGTACCACGACATGTATTTCTCCTGAGCTTCATGACCTTCGGTCACCTCGTCCAAAAGACTCGTATCGACTTTACGGTCAAGTCTTTCGTTCCAATGTCCTAGAGTTGGGGTGGAGCGTAGCGGCGTTAATAGATTTTTGGGATGTGCTTTGCTGTCCTCCCTTAACACTTTAAAGAAAGGCTCAAGATCGAAATGGGGTTCTTCTTGGACGTAACCCAATTGTCGCATTACCCGACGCGGATCGTACATTGAAAATCCATGGGAGAACAACAAAGGGTCCGTAGTATAATGCAACATCATCTCTCCTTTGGATTAAACCTTGATTTCTAGCATCTCGGTAAGGATCAAATATTACCTCATCCGCATCAATTTGTCCAAGGCGATTCGCACGTTAATAAGCAAAATGCGGCATATCCTTTTATGAGCACCCTTAAAACTGTATCTTTGCGCTCTTGGCTTATCAATCGCAAGCTTTTCATTCACTTTGACGTGGGAGTTGGTTTTCACCAAAGTAGGGAAGTGCTCATATATCCAAACCTATGCAAACACAAAGTTTAGTAAGAATCAAACATTACAAGCATTTGGCAAATATAAATGATTTAGACAATACAATTACGGAAGAGACATATGTTTAGTTAACTTGCGCCATGAGTGCCCTTGAAGCCTTTGTCAACTCATTGTTCAAGAAGGCGACCACCAGCAGTACCCCAAGAATACTCATGCATCTTATCTAAGGGATCCAATAGTTGCAAATAACTGGCGTCGACCAAGCTTAGGAATCGCTTCGGGAAGATACATCCGCCTGGACATAAAGCAAATAACCCGACGCGGTAGCATTGATTCGCACAGGGTTCACCATTCCTTCCACATCAAAGATTTTCTTGGTCCTGGACAATGTATCCCTCGACTTCTTCAGATTAAACTTCTTGCTTAGATTACCATCCTTCATCGCAAGCATAGACTCGTCTTAATCCGATCCCAACCGAACAAAGTGTTGGTCAATTTGAAGATATCCTCCCAAGAAATGTTCTTATCGAAGCCCTCACCGACGGCTTTTCCCTCAACCTCGAGGCCTAAAATTTGATGAGCATCATCGGGAGTTATCGCCATCTCACCGAATGGGAATAACATTGTATCGGTCTCTCGTAGAACCTCTCGCGAGAACGGATACGGTAACTCTATCATACTCAACATTCGAACTCTCCACCATGAGGCAACAACTGGAGTTCTTGACAATCACTTTCACCTCCTCACATTCATCCTCAAGATCCCAAGTCTTAGTCACTTGAACATGAAGCTTGGCGCCTCATGAGACGGATAGCATGCTTGTGATCCTAAATACCAAAAACACAAAATGAAAAGAAATACAAATACTTGACACAAATTTAAGATAGTTACACACTTAAATGAAAAACAAAGACGGATTGAGATTACTTACGATAGTATTTTGGATTTCACATGCCCACGAGTCTTTGTATCCAAAAAGAACACGTCCACCATCTTAAGGGTCCCTGAGAAGCTCGTTTGGTTTCAATTTAATCTTCAATTAGAGGAAGGCATGTGGGAATTATTTGGTTTAGTGATAACCCTTTTCTTCTTCCGGTTGCACTAGTACTTGCGACAGGTTTTGGGTTTGTTCCCCAACTTCTTCTTCTTCTTCTTCTTCTTCCACTTTGCCTCTTCAACAATTTCATCTTCTCTACCCTTACCTTTATCTCCATTACCATCATCATCATCATCATTACCTCCTCCAACATTAGGCATGTCTTGATCACCATCATCATCATCATCATTGTTCCCTCCTCCAAAGTAATGGGAGTTCTTTCATCAACATCATCATCCTCACCTCTTCTACCAGATGGAATTGATTGGTCTTCATCTGGAGTCTCGTCTGAATCACTTGGTTCTGATGGTGGTTGATAATCATCATTCGGCACACGGATCTTTGTCGTTCCCGCCACAACGTATGCCCCTCGATGTCTTGAAGTCAAGAGTTTGTCACCAACACGAGGAGGTCTTGAAGGAGGACTAAGAGCTTTCAGAGCTTTCTTGTTTGCCTTTTGCAACCTGAACAAGAACAATTAAGAAAAAAAAAATAAGTCGGAAGGCTCAACATATATAACCATTAGAGGCGGACTAAGGTCGGAAAGGGTCTATATCTAAACATCAAGCCAAGCTAAACAAGGGTCGGGAGGGTTTTATTCCAATAACCTGCCGGCTTTTTAACAACTATGGTGGGTTTTCAACTACAAACGCCGGCAACGTATATAATAAAAACAACAGGCTAATATAACGCCGGCGTTGTATTATTTAGATACCATTCCGACCTTATCATTCAAGGCATCGGAGACGCTAAAAATCAAATCCCGCAAGTTTAAAATTTTTAACAAACCCGGCTTAAAAAATAAAATTTTCAGCCGGCAAGATTTTAGGTTGAATAACATCCGACCCTGTGAAAGCAGATTACAATAACTAAACCGCCGGCATGATATTCAACCAACGACCATCCGTGCGAACACTAAATATGAAATCCCGGCATGGTCGTGAAACAAACACATTGCCGGCGAAATAACTGCAAATTCAAATATTCGATTTTTCTGACCTAATTTGATATGCAAACATGAAATCGAAGTACTAGAGTGAGTTTAAGTAGGCCCTTACTTTCTTAATCGCACCATTTCTTCGTTTTGAGCGGGTTCAATCTCTTCTTCTTGACGGTTTTTTTCTCTTTTGTTGAACTAATTTTGCAATTTCGGGGTTGTATTGATTGGGTTTTGCGATTGGCGCCTTTCATCGAGTTCCCTTACTGTTGCGGTGGTTCCATTGTTGAAGATTACTCTCGGAGTTTTCGAATCGACGAGTTTTGGTGGTGGTGGTGGGGGAGGAGCCGGTGTGGTTGGTTATGGAACAAGAAGAGAAGAAGGAAGATGAAAATAAAAAAACTGATTATGGTAATAAAATTATAAAGGTCAAGGGTAGTATTGTAACTTCAACCAAATTTGACCTCCCCTAGTAAGGTCACATGTCCACTTAAAATTGGGTATCATAGTTTCGAACTAGAGTAAAACATACCTCGGATAGACGTTGCGGTAAGGAGCACATTGAAAATGCTTCCTATCCAGTTCCACAAGGCAACGGCAAATGAACACTCAAAGAAGAGGTGTTGTTGAGTTTCAAAACAACATGGTCTCTGGCAAAGATTACAGCAAGACGCCGTACTAGTTTTAGAAAAAAGCACCACGTCATCAGTCGGAACACGATTGTGAAGGAGTTTCCACACTACGCCAGCCCTTCTTGGTGGCGTCTTAATCTTCCAAAGGTCCATGAAACATTTATCAATTTGTCTTTTCGGCCTACAATATTCAAATGCTTCTTTCATATTTATTGTTCCCTTACTACCAGGCAGCCAAACCATCCTATCATCAATGTGTTCAGCAAACGGCGTACTCTGTATGTGTTGTTGAATTAAACCATGTAGCTCCGGCATATATCCCGGTATCTGCCAATTACTATTCACGATAAAATCAGCCACCTTATTTTCAATTTGTGTCACGTCCAACTCCAAGTAGTCTCCAATCGACGAACCCAAAGTACCGCACCAATTATCTCGCCAGAAGTCAATCTTCGTGCCATTACCAACCAACCAAAATATATCATGCTTAATACGGTCCCATTGACGGCGAATTCCAGGTAAAATCGAAGACTTCTTATATGAGTGTCCCAAAAGCCTGGTCTTTATAAAAGAGCACCAATACACCTCTCCCGTCATAATTTTCCATGTAGTCTTCATTAGAGCAGCATGATTTAAGCTCACTAGAGGTTTAATATTCAAACCTCCTTCCGCAACTGGCAGACAAAGTTTCTCCCAACCAACTGTAGTATGTTTAACAATACTTATATCACCAGACCAGATAAAATTTCTCATCCATCTTTCAAGAGTATGAATACAGGCTTTAGGCCATTCATACACATGAAAGCTATATAATGAGGAGCTTACTATTACATATTTCACTAATTCAACTCTACCCATCATGGAAAGGGACTTACCCTTCCAGGTAGCAAATTTTAGTTTAATTCAGTCCATTATCGATTGAATGTGCCTCTTCCTAGGTTTCCCTTGGAAAATAGGAACACCCAAATAGCGAAATGGAAAGGTACCATAGGGATACCATAACGAGCAGCAATGAGAGATGCTCTCGTAATTATGTGCTTACTAGCAAACAAAGTACACTTGGAAGTGCTTATAATTTGACCAGAGCAAGCACCGTAATCCTCAAACAAAGTAATTAAGTTACCAATATCACGACTAGTGCCTTTGCAGAACACCATAATATCATCAGCATATAGTATGTGGGAGGGAGCAATTGTACCCCCTAGGCGAAGAGATTGTATGAATCATACCTTGATCAAGAAGACGAAAGTAATCCCACGGCTAAGAACGTCTTCTGCAAGACAGAATAGAATAGGGGATAATGGATCGCCTTGACGAACACCTCTAGTACATCCGAAATAACCCATTGCCTTACCATTAACTATAACAGATAACCGAGCTGACTGCAGAATGTTTCTGAATCCATCCCACAAATTTAGAACAGAATCCAAAAGCAGAAAGAGTCTGTAAGAGGAAATCCCAATCCAGCGTGTCAAACGCTTTTTCTAATGTCAAAATTTAACGCCACATTCCCACCATAACACTTGTAGTTCAGTAAGTTGATCGCTTCAGAAGTAAGAGAGATACATTCAAAAATGCTTCTTCCTTTAAGAAATGCTCTTTGCTGCGGGAGATGATCCCAGTTGCGATAGGGCTCAATCTAGTAGCCAATATCTTACCAATAATCTTGAAATGAAAGTTTCCCAAAAGCTATGGGTCGAAATTTCTCAATGACATCAGCACCAGGCTCTTTGGGAAGCAATATAATGTGATTCAGTTCGCATTTAGGACTAGCCATCCATGTTCAAAGAAAAACTGAACTGATTTAAGCACATCTTCACCCACAATATCCCAGAAGCTAGTAAAAGTGATACCGCCAAATCCGTCGGGGCCAGGAGCACCATTAGCATTCATCGAAAAACTGCATCTCTAACCTCTTGCATGTCAGGCATAGCTGTCAGAGAAGCATTTTCAACTGATGAAACACAAGCCTCCACATGGTTGGAAATAAAGTCGTTTTGTACACAATCTGAAGCACCAGCATATAAGCCATTAAAGTAGCTCACAATATGCTCAGAGATACTCTTATGATCAATTGCCAGCTCTCCATCAATTTTTAAATGGGACATCTTATTTGTTGAAGCCCTAATCTTTGCGTTCTTATGAAAGAAACTCGTGTTTGCATCCTTCAGCTACCCATTTGCAACCTTGATTTATCTCTCCAATAAGTGCGCTGCATCTCAGCACCTTCACCACATTATTCTGGCTTCCAACTCCAGGATGTGTAACTCATCGGAATATCCCTCAACAATAAGCTTCTGCTGAATAACTCCAAATCATGGTTTGCCTTGTCACAGCCATCATTAATGTCTCCAAAGACATTTTTGTTCCATACTTTTAATACACCTTTAAGGTGTTTTGCTTCTGCATTAGAACATACATTGGACACCCATAAAATGGTGTATTCCATTCCATCTGAATCAAGTTCTCAACTCCAAGTGCTGTAGCCACATACTAAGAAATTTAAAGAAGAAGCAAACGTCTTTTCACCTTTGTAAACTCAAATAATAACGGATAATGATCAGACTTTATTCGACAACGTGCTGCAGACAGATGACTCCCAATAGAGCAACCATTCTTCATTACAAAGCACCCTATCAAGACGCATTTCCGTATGCTGACTCCCCTTACGGCCATTCGTCCAAGTGAATTCAGCACCCCTGGTATCCAAATGATGGAAATCATTAGCCTCTGAAAAAGGGAGAAACTCGTCACAAGAGATCTTTTTGTGGTAGGGGACCATTTGATTTCTCATGAGATCCCAGAATCGCATTGAAGTCTCCCAGTACACACCAAGGGCCGCTGAATCTGGCTTTCAATTCCGTAATCTCTTGCCATAACTGCCTACATGAGATATAAGAAGTCGACGCGTAAACCCCGCTATATATGTAAGCATACTCCCATAAATAACTTCACATGTTATATGCTGAGAACTGAAGAAATCACCTGAGGATTGTGACGCACAGCACAGAAACACCACAAGTTCGATTGAAGATTTCCTCTGTCATTCCACAAACCAGTTTAAGACTTAAATTATTCCAGAAAAGACTCCGGAATAGAATTTACATTAATCCAAGGCTCTGCAATAAATACAAAGTCCGATTTAATTTACGACAGTGACTTGAAAGTACCAACTGTGTCGCCTCATTGCCGACACCCGCACATTCCAATATAGAACTCTCATCTATAACAGTTTGGTGAGCACGCCAGCCCCAAATCTCTTTGGATAGAGTTTAAAACCGAGGAATTTGTATTAGCAATCTAACCACTGTTTCGCCTTCTTTCTTCTGAGATTTGGACATTACCTCTTCAAAATTTTCCTCCTCCTCCACTTTATCTGCCCAACTAGAAGACTGGGTTGTTTCAGGTATATCATCGTCACAGAAGCCGTATGTATACTTATATCATCTTCTTGAGATTTGCTGATAGGACTAGTAGATTGCCGTGTAGTGTTATCAGCAATTGTATCACCAATTGAGTTCACAGGCGTGGCAGCAAGCCTGTTAGCCTCCGTGGAGTATCAACAGTTCTGGCTCCCATTTCCGCTTCACAGCCTTCACTAGGGTGTCTTCATTACAAACAGCCTCAGCGGCTTCATTATAAAGTTTTTCAGCAGCTTGTTGTATCGCAGATTCAATTACCATATCTAAATTTTGAAACAACCCCAATACCAGTACCATCCTTGTCACCAGTATTGCCTGGTGTAGTAAAATTAACAGTACTATTCTCCTCAATAACTTGGAGTTATAGTATCAACACCACCACTAGGTGGCTTTTCGCCAACAGTAGTATTTTCCTCGATCACTGGAGCTATAACATCACCAGATCTAGAGTTTTCCACCACTCCAACATTAGAGAAACTAGTATTAGGGTCTTGATTTACTTCTCTTCCATTCACATTATTGTCATCAACAGTTTTCCCCAGAAGTTTGCATGCCTGGATTTTGATCCCAAAGGCTTAGGAAGATTATTTGCTTTGATGGCGCAGGTGCTCTGGTAGTAGATGTATTCCTTCTTTTACATTCACCCTCAGCATGCCCAATCACGCGACAATGCGTTACAGAAAGATGGTAATTTCTCATACGATACAGGAATAGGGGAGGCAAATCCATCCCTTTCGACTAAAATTTCATATGTATGTCATCAGCTAAGTCAATCTCCAACTAATACACGCGCAAAGTAACCAAATTGTTGTCTCATAGTGACATCGTCCACTTTCATGGGAGTGCCAATAGCGTTCGCTATTTCAAATAGGGTTTTTCTTTCCTCCAGTACTCAAAGCTTAAATCTTACAGCCTTACCCAAACCTGAGCTAAAGATTGATGCTGGGTTTTAGGGTTAAAGTCAGGTATCCATGTACGCAGATGGACCATACCTGGTTTAGTCATGCACTGCTCCAGCAGATCGAATGCGAATAACATCGTCTTCCTTCAAGAACTTGAAACAGAAAAACCTCTTCCTAGTGGCGATAAACTCAGTGAATATCATTAGCCAGATACTCTTAGCTTATTGTATAGATCAATGGTTTTCAAAGGTACAGAGCCTTTTGGAAGAGTTAATCTTCCAATCAGGAAATTCTTGCAGTCAGCCACACCTTTTTGATATTCGTCTTCTGATATCCGGACGGAGATGCAATTTCCCTTTCATGCAGGGTTTAGGAAGCTCTGCAACACAGACGTCAGTCTGCGAATTCATAAGAACTGATGCAAAGCTAGGTTTAGGATGGGATTTAACAACTCCAGAAGATTTAACTGCTTCCAAAGATGATACCCGATTGATGACTTTAGGTGGTATAACAGGGTTAAAGGAAATCCCATGGACAAACAGTCGTTGTCTCAGGAATAGAGCTAGAAGAAGGAGACGAAGGAGGTGGTCGAGGTTCCATCACAGAACCCTAAAATCGCTTTTTTTTCCTATCCTAAACTTTCGGAGCTAAACATTT